>JAOTNS010002155.1:587500-612500 GCA_028476615.1 Culter alburnus | reverse complement strand
CCATCTGTCCGTCCGTCCATCCGTCTATCTGTGAAATATCCACTCCACTTACTATAACTTTGTTGTCTGTGTTCTTTGTTTTGAGCAAAGAGTTCAGTCTGTGACATTTAGATCCTCTATTGCTCAAACATCCTTTTGCTCTGTGAATTCACAGGTCAGAGTTCATCAAATGTCTACGTTCTGGCTCTCTGTCATTGTTAGCATATGCCACAGATGTATGCGGATCACTGTGATGTATTTACGGATTTGCTCGTTCATCTCTCAACATGAGCTCATAAAGCATGAACAGATGGTTCACATCATAAGATGCAGATGAAAAATTAATTCACTGAAGGCTTTCCAAAAAGGAGGATAGTAGGAGAGAGGATCTTCAAAAACAAAGATGTTCCCAGAAAGGCGCTGAATTATTCAGGACTTCAAGGGTGGTAAGAGTGTTGTGTTTAACATGAGAAGAAACACGGTATGTCACAAACATCACTAAAAAGGCCTTCAGCATTTGTATCCATGGTGTGTCTAAAATGGACATGGCAGAAAGCAAGAATAACATCACAAGATGGCCGATCAAACGCAGTTAAATAAAATGACATTTGTATAACAACAAAGAAGAAAAATGGATCTAAAACATCTTTAAAGCAAAGGGTGGGTGAGATCTAACATGACAGGACACACTTGAAGCATTGCTTGGCTTTAACATCATGTTGTGTACAAGGCTTTAAATGTTCACATTTAAAATGAATGTTGAGAGTAAAGGAGGCTGGATTTGGGTGATGTAATGTTGCTTAGACTCTAAGAGCATGTCAAATCTAGCCAGTGTACTTTAATAAGGTTAGTTTCACTCAAAAATTACCCCATGATTTACTCACCCTCAAGCCATCCTAGGTGTATATGACTTTCTGCATTCAGACAAACACAATCTGAGATATATTTTAAAAAATATCCTGGCTCCTCCCAGTTTTATAATGGCAGTGAATGGGGGGCCTGAATTTGAAGCCAAAAAAGTGCATCCATCCATCTTAAAAGTACTCCACACGGTTCCAAGGGGTTAACAAAGGCCTTCTGAAGCAATGCGATTGGTTTTTGTAAAAAAAAAAAAAAAAATATATATATATATATATATATATATATATATATATATATATATATATTAGGGCTGTGCTCAGAATATCGATACAACGATACATCGTCATGAACTCCTGACGATGCGCGTATCGATACAGCAGCTGCCGTATCGTGTCTGTCGTGCTTTTAAATCTAGCCAATCACGTGACGTCACGTGACGCTCTCAAACGGAGAAACACGCGATCTCCAAATCATCGATTAAAGCGTACTAACGTTTTAGGACAGGTCGATGGTATATAATCATGGCCGAACGTTAGCGTTTATCAATCAAGCCAAACCGTCCATTCAGAAACCGAGAATTTGAAGGCCGATCTCTCAGATTGAGGCGCGAGCTGGCTTGACTGACGTTTTCGTGAGGATATAGTTTATGGACTCTTTTGATTTCGGTAATTACATCTAGAAAGTTAAAAGCAGTGATGGCAAATATAATAGAGATATCTGAAAGCGAAACGAAAGTGATATTGGCCTCGTCCAGTGGGGAGGACGCACGAGAGGAGACCTGCGCATTTAATTAGTATGTGTATACTAATACAGTAACAAATGTATTGCTCATGGTTGGTTCATGTTATCTGATGTTTAATAAATGAACCTTATTGTTAAGTGTGTAAACTCATATAATAACTCAAGTATTGTAAACTCATGTAGCGCATATTTTGTAGACCACGTTAATAAAAACGTATGTTGTTCTAGAACATATTTTTAGTTGATATCCAAAAAAATCATTTTTACAGATGAAAAAAAAAAACAAAAAAAAAAAAAAAAAACAGGCAGTATAGACATTATTATAGCCGATATAATTAACTAACATAGTTTTCTTACAAGTCAACTTACTGTTGCAAGTGAAATTAGTCATTGAGCTTTGTTGATATGCTTCAGTGTCACTATAATTGTCAATTCAGTTACTGAGGGAGTGACTTTAAAAGCAAGCTTTTAAAAGAAGCTTTTTTTGTGACTTTTTTTATATTTAATTTAAATCATTGTTTTTCTAATGACAAAAACAAAATAGTTTTTTTCAGTTATCATGACTGTTATAACACTGGTTATTCAATAAACACATATTACTGTTACTAAACTCTGCTCAAAAGAAATTTAAATTCTAAATTGAACTATCGTGATGCGTATCGTATCGTGGCTTTAGTATCGTGATGCGTATCGTATCGTGACATTGTTGGTGATACACAGCCCTAATATATATATATATATATATATATATATATTATAATATAAAATTATTAACTGTAATAACTAGCTTCCGGCAGACGGCCGTACACATCATTTATTAGTCCCCTGGAGCCGTGTGGATTACTTTTATGCTGGATGGATGCACTTTTTTTGGCTTCAAAATCTGCCCCCATTCACTGCCATTATAAAGCTTTGAAGAGCCAGGATATTTTTAATATGACTCAGATTGAAAGTCATATACACTTAGGATGGCTTGAGGGTGAGTAAATCATTTTTGTGTGGACTATCCCTTTAATGCATGTTCCTGCTCTTATTGTGCATAATTCATCACTAGATGTTCTTGACAACAACTTCATATTTGTATCGGACAAATTGATCAATCACAGGATAAATGTTTGTATGATCTTTTGCACTTTACTCCCTTACCCTGAATTACTATGGGTGGGTTAAGTAACTCCTAAAGTCCTGATACACCTTGTTCCAGAAGAATTTGGTTGGTTTTAACTCATCTATTCAAGGATGAATTAGTAAAATAATGACTGTATATCTTGCTGAGTAACTTGTATAATGACTTTGACTAATTCTTCCCAGTTATTATGACTTTTCTTGGATTTGTAGTAAGACAAAAAAACGTCAAAACTTCCTCTTCACTGGCCATGTGATTGTGCTACATATCTGCAACCTGCACATAAAAGGTAAGATTAGCCTTTTTTTCATCCCAGAGCATCGGCAATGGATATATTCATGGAATATTTTCAGGAAACACTCAATCTGGGTTATATATCTTTACAGTTTCACTGCAGCAACAGTGAATTTGTGAATTAGTCGGGTTTCCATCTACATATTATTTTCATTTTTATTTATTTGTTTTTTATTTTTGGAAATAAATCACATTTCCAGAATACGCATTTAAAAACGTAACATGGGTAGCTTAAGGCTGGGTTTAGGTGTAAGGGAAGGGTCAGCGGTGTAATAAAACACATGTAATTACAGCTGTAATTACATACAGGCATTTTTATAATACGAATACAATGTAAAAACATGCATCTACACAATAATTGCATTGTATTAAATGATTAATTTAAATGTTAGTACATAGTAGGACCACAACGTCAGTCATTTTTTTGTATCTCTCATTTGACAGAATATATCTGTAGTGTCTTATTGAAGCATTCATAAATCATAAACTAATTCTTGATGCTTGCCTGTGTATGATGTTCAGTTCATTGGTATAATATTGACCATCAGTGGTCAGCACCTCTCAGGAGGGTTCACTATAGGGTTTATTGATTTAACCAACCAAACAGGGACATTCAGTCAGTGGGCAACATCATATCAATCATGTCATATAAACTAGCACTCTACCACAGTGCATAGTGTGCATCGCCATGCTAATGTCTTCACTTGGCATTGCTCTGGTGAGTGAATGTAAAACTCCTGCACTGCAGCAGATGGAGGAAACGTCTCTGAATGATGTGGTTTCTCTTCTGTTAATGCTGAACAGATTTCACAGACACTCTGCACTCTAATGTGGCAGCTTTAAAAGTTATTTTTGTCTGTCTCATTGTGATGTGTTTCTTTACAGTAATCGTTAAGCCAACAATGATTTATTTTTACTGAAAGTCATGCCACCCCATATGCTTTTAACAATGTTACAAGAACCAATGGCATTTTGCGATTAATGCTAGGGATGCATGAAATACAGCACTGGTACAATGTCAATATTAGTTCATTTTCTTTTAAAAATTGATTGGTTTCAGTTAGGGCTGGGCGATATATCGCATGCGATTGTCACACGCATTTCGTCAGTAAAGCCGGTTCCCTGATTACCGCTAAATCGCCATCACCTGCTTTCAAATGGAGCGGCATTTAATAGACAGAGCCGTAGATCACTGACAAGCTATGCAATATCGCGTTCATTATCGCAGATGAATCGCTTTCGATAAGAAACGCGATATTGCGTAGCTTGTCAGTGAACTACGATCTGCTTAATTACAAACATTCTTCCAAATATCTTTTGTGTTCAGCAGAACAAAGAAATTCATACAGATTTGGAACAACTTGAGGGGGAATAAATGATAGAATTTTCATTTTTGGGTGAACTATCCCTTTTAATAGTAATTCCACACAGAGCAAACTCAGGCCCCTTTTACACTAATGCGTTTTTGTTTTAAATCGGCGTTTTAAAATGAAAACGATCCTCGTCTACACTGGCGTTTCTGAAACAATCTCCGTATACACTACACGGCCAAAAACGCATGTCACATGATCGTTCATGATCGTTCATGCACAATGAGCATGTGCATACAAGTGTAAACAGTTGCCTCTTGCGCATGTGGGCAGCTGCAGTATTAAAAAAATGCAGAGTTTAACTACACAATGGCTGCTAAAAATGACAACAAAGCCAGCAAAGATTGCAGTTCAGTCTCCATGTTATTGTTTACACGGTCATCAAGGATACACAGAGTGAACGTGGGCAGCCACCATTGTTTTCAAAAGTCTTTGTTCTGGTCCGTTTATACTGTAATGTATCCCCGGCGTTTTAAAACTAAAACAGGCACTGCAAAGTTTTTGAAAGTCTCCGTTTTCGAGGTTCGACAGGCATAAACGTAGCAATACTTATGTGTTTTAAAACAAAAACACACTAGTGTAAACGGGGCCTCAAATAAAGGCAGGAACCAAATCAGGTCAAATCAGAAACCATAGCAACACATTAGAAATCAGAAATCAGAAACCATAGCAACACATTAGACACGCAGACAGGAAATGAACACAAGGACAGAAAACCAAACTAACTGAATATAATTATGACAAATATAAACTATTAGTCCCTTTAGTATTTACTAATTTTTTTAGTGTTTACTTATATTTTAAGATGAATTCTTACTGGATTGAAGTAATTTAGGTATACTTGATTATCATAAATATATTTTTAGAAAAATCATGTTAATATGATCTATCTTGTTTTGAGGAACATTTATTTGTTCATCTCTCAATCATCATTGTATTGTATTGCATTATATGTTTTACCCCCCCAAAATAAAAACTACAAAGCTTTGATCATAAATCTAAGCATTATTATATATTATCTTACTAAGACATATTATTAGGAGATATAGAGTAACAACCGATATTTTTATGCATTTCATGTAAGTCAGTCTGCTAGACTGTTATAGAACTGACTGATTTACATTAAGCTTTCAGAAGTTCATCTTACTTTTTTTGGCCATATCAGCATCTACACCACATTTTTTCTCAGTTTGGGCCTGTGAATAAAATTAAGGTTTTCCTCTTTGAGTATGAGCTCCATATTCCCCCTATATATCATACTATATGAGCCATCAAATATGATAGTCAACATATGCAAACCTTTTTAGACTTGTTTAATTTAGATTTTGTTTAAATGTTCAATAACTTATTCTCTTATTAGTCTTATTGCATAAGTGAGCCTTAAAGTCATATGGACCACTTCTGTGATGTTTTTCGTTGGAGCTTTACCTGTCATTAAAAATGTGTC
This sequence comes from Culter alburnus, assembly GCA_028476615.1. Taxonomy (NCBI): domain Eukaryota; kingdom Metazoa; phylum Chordata; class Actinopteri; order Cypriniformes; family Xenocyprididae; genus Culter; species Culter alburnus. The sequence continues at coordinate 606,682 of JAOTNS010002155.1, read as the reverse complement.
CTTCTGTGTTCAGTGGGACTATTCTGTTTTATGTTGTTTTCTGGTACAAGAAAAACATTTGAGAGGAACGTTGGACTCTTGGTCTTCTGCAGGTTCGTCATCCCTCAGCACTCTCCCGGCCGCCCATGTTCCTCCTGCTGCGGTGGACCGGCTCGCCTTCCATCACAGATGATCGTGAGGAAATCTGGAGCAGCAGCCCTCTTGATCAAAGCCCAGGCAGAATGAAATATGACATTAGGTGAGCTGTTTCCCTGAGTCGAACACAGCACGAATACAGAAGCTCGCTGCGTGCCAGCGATTCAAGCGTATCTCTCTGACAAGCTCCAATGGGTGAGGCTTGTTTATGGAACACTGCTCTTCATTATAGATGGCTTGTGTCTAGTTTAAAAGCACTCACTTTCTGGGTGTGTTTAGGTTATGTACTAAAACAAAAGTGCCAAGTTGACTCAAAGGTACAGTGTTTATCAAACTTGAGCTTGTTGGTTCAGTATAGATTGGATAAGTGGTCACGCATCTCAAATGTTTCATTGTGTGTTTCTCTTGGTATCTGCTTTTCAATGGATCATGTTTCAGCTGCGTTTTCAAATAATTGGCTGGAAAGTGGAAAGTCTGATTTATTATTCTTTGATGGTTCATATAAATTACAGATTTGAAACTGATTTGTTTCCTTGGTGAGCATAAGAGATTTCTTTCAAAAACATTAAAAAATACTAATTATTTCAAACATTTGACTTATAGTGTATATATTTAAAATGTATAATATCTTCAGTGTATTTTTTTCCTTGAACTACTTTTTCAAAAAGGTAGCTTGACTGCAGGTGTTGTTGAACTTGAACTTAATTTCTCTCACGTCATTCAAAACCTGCATTTCTTTCTTCTGCGGAACACACAAGATATTTTGAAGGACTTTTTGGAACAAAATGTTATTGAATTCCTCTTGTCAGGAAAAAAAGTTTGAAATTGATGTGTAAAAACTCATTCGTGTTCCCTTCACATTAGTAACTAGTATCAGTGTGTCTTCTTAATGTATTGTATTTGCTGTTGATGTTCTCATTTATTTCTTGGACTGGAGAGAGAGAGATATTAAAAAAAAGCTTTTTTCCCTTCCTCTTCTTGCTCATCTTGGCTCATAGTTTCTTTCTGTGTGGTGGTAGAAATCATTCCTTATTATCTTCAAAGGTGTTTTGATGTTAATGTTGTTTTGGTTTTCATTATGCTTAGAAGACAATTAGTGACCTGAGGTCCTTAAGATGAATTTGTAGAAAAACCACTGCACATGACTGTGCTGTTGGCAACACATTCTCACAACACAACACAAAGAAATCGAGCCACAACACAACGAAATCAAGCCACAATACAACGGAATAAAGCCACAACACAATGAAATCAAGCCACAGCACAACGAAATTAAACCACAACACAACAAAATCAAGCCACAACACAATGAAATCAAGCCACAACACACAAATAAAGCCCAACACACCGAGCCACAACACAAATCGAGCCACAACACAATGGAATAAAACACAACAACCGAGCCAACACAATGAAATCAAGCCACAACACAACAGAATAAAGCCACAACACAACGAAATCGAGCCACAACACAATGAAATCGAGAGCACAACAAATTAAACCACAACACAACGAAATCAAGCCACACACAATAATCGAGCCACAACACAATGAATAAACCACAACACAACGGAATCGAGCCACAACACAACGGAATAAACCACACACAACAATCAACGAGTTAAGCCACAACCAACGAAATTTGACGGAATTACAACACAACGAATCAAGCCACAACACAACGAAATTCAAGGCAACACAACAATCCACAACACAACAGAAGCCACAACACCAAGCACAACAGAATAAAGCCAACAAACGAAATCGAGGAATATCCACACACAACAAAATAAACCACAACACAACGAAATGAATCGAGCCACAACACAACGAAAGCCACAACACAATGAAAATCGACCACAACACAACAATAAAGAAATCGAGCCACAGCACAACGGAAATGCCCTGACCACTAGGGCTCTCAGAGTTCGTAAAGTTAGTTTTCCAAGCCACAACACAACGAAATCAAGCCACAACACAATGAAATCGAGCCACAACACAACGGAATCAAGCCACAACACAACGAAATCGAGCCACAACACAAATCGAGCCACACACAACGAAATCAAGGAAACACAATGAAATCGAGCCACAACACATGGCACAACACAACAAACTGAGAAATCGAGCCACAACAACGAAATCGAAAAATCGAAATAAGCCACAACACAACGAAATCACACAACATGAAATCGAGCAATGTCGAGCTACAACACAATGAAATCGAGCCACAACACAACGAAATCGAGCCACAACACAACGAAACTGAGCCACAACACAACGAAATAAAGCCACAACACAACGAAATCGAGCCACAGCACAACGGAAATGCTCCCGACCACTAGGTGTCTCTCAGAGTTCGGTAAAGTTAGTTTTCCTTGCCACTGTTCTATAGAGTCGGCAGTGACATCAATACCACCACGATTAGTTTCAACAGTATGTAACCACCGTATATCGACATGAAATATTAATTCAAAATCACCTACGTGCACAATAGCTTCATATTTATATCTGTGAATGATTTGACACGTTATCACGGCAAATGATGAAGGTACCGTCTGCCAATTCCACCAAGTGGTTAAAACGTATAATTTGTATTCATTAAAATTACTTTTAACATTTAAAAGCTAACAAGCTTTGGAATTTGAACAAGTCTTTTTTAAATGTTAAACAAAGTCATTGTAATGAATATAAATTATACGTTTTAACCACTTGGTAGAATTGGCGGATGTTCCCTTCATCACACGCTGTGGTAGCGTGTTAAATCATTCACAGGTATAAATATGAAGCTATTGTGCACGTAGTTTTTAATTAATATTTCATGTCGATATACAATGTTTACATACTTAAAACTAATCATGGTATTGATATCTTTGTAAGACTGTCGACTTTATAGAACAGTGGCAAGGAATACTAACATTACCAAGTTCTGAGAGCCCCCAAGTGGTTGGGAGCATTTCCGTTGTGTTGTGGCTTGATTTCGTTGTGTTGTGAACTTATGTTTGCTTTTTTAATTTTGTTGTGTTGTGCACTACTGGGCCACCGTAATTAAGAGCCTATTATAAGAAAATCACTATACTATAATGTGTATGAATATTTGTGATTTATGTTTAGTGCATTTTGACAGACTACGTCTACTCTTAAATGGCTGTCAATAGAGTGCAACAGTCAGGTTCCAGAAGTAAAAACGCCATTAATTTTCTCCATAGGGAAACTGATTTTGAATGGTAACTTATATACCTTTAAAGACAGACCTGCTGTGATCTCTGAGGTTGACAATTGATGGTATTTGCTTCTGCTGAAGTCGTCAGCCTGCATTACTTCAGCTTATTTTTAAAATAATGGTGTTGAACAGCGGAATTCATGGTGAAAAACTACATTACCCATGATGCTGTACAGAAAATTCCACCAATCAGAGAGTTTGAAAAAGCAACACATCCACTTTTTAAAATGAGTAGTTTTATATTTCTCCATCATTTTTAATTTGATTATGCTGTTTGCAATGCTTTATGGGTTTGTAGTTTTTTCCCTCACTAAAGGCTTTAAAGTCCTTTGTTCATCTTCAGAACACAAATTAAGATATTTTTGAAAATCCGATGGCTCAGTGAGGCCTCCGTTGCCAGCAAGTTAATTAACACTTTCAGATACCAGGAAAGCTACTAAAGACATATTTAAAACAGTTCATGTGGTTCAACCTTAATGTTATGAAGTGACGAGAATACTTTTTGTGTGCCAAAAAAACAAAATAATGACTTTATTCAACAATATCTAGAGATGGGCAGTTTCAAAACTGCTTCACAAAGCTTCGAAGCTTTACGAATCTTTTGTTTTGAATCAGTGGTTCAGAGCGCGTATCAAACTGCCAAAGTCACGTGATTTCAGTAAACGAGGCTTTGTTACATCATAAGTGTTTCGAAACATTTCGAAATTTCAGTGGTTCACCACTGGGGGGCGATCTTTGTGAACCCATAAAGTCTATAGGTTTTACCTGATCTCTGATCAGTTTTATACATTTGATGTTTTAATTAGACATTAGTAGGCCTATAATTAAAAAGAATAATAGTAGTTAATAGTCTCTTATTGGCTCAGCTAAACAGGCCAATAAGAGATTATTAACTACTCTTATTCTTTCGTTTACTGAAATCACGTGACTTTGGTGGTTTGATACATGCTCCGAACTACTGATTCGAAACAAAGTATTCGTAAATCTTCAAATCTTCATGAAGCAGTGTTTTGAAATCGCCTATCACTAGATATTGTTGAATAAAGTCATTGTTTTGTTTTTTTGGTGCACAAAGAGTATTCTCGTTGCTTCATAACATTAGTAGCTTTAGTAGCTTTCTGGACATCTGAAAGTGTTAATTGTCTTGCTGACAATCGAGGCCTCACTGAGCCATCTGATTTTATCAAAAATGTCTTAATTTGTGTTCTGAAGATGAACGAAGGTCTCACGGGTGTGGAACGACATGAGGGTGAGTAATTAATGACAGAATTTTCATTTCTGGGAGAACTAACTCTTTAAGTACACAGTCTTGTATATTTGTATTTTTGTCTGATTTTTAAATAGTTTTTTGCTTCAAATCAAAGTTTGTAATGTTATATAATTCACCTCATTGCTAGTTGGTTTGGTTCATGGCTTATAATGTTTGAACAAAGACTTTTTTAAAATCAACTATGGTAAAAATTAATGGAAAAAATACTTCCGGAACCTGTGCCAATAAAAAAGTGGGTGGGTACTAATGCATTCTTTGGAGAACGAAGCTCTTTGCAGCTAGTTAGCAGAGGATAATTGGTCCATGCTAATCAGCCAAACCTTGACCCGCTGGTACTTACCACAAGGCCACTGTCTTCATTTGATTTCAAATCTTCTGCTTTTTTTGTCCTGTGAAATTCGAGTTCTCGAAGGCATCAAATTCTCATTCTGGAATCTTAATCGTTCGCACACACACGCACACGCACGCACGCACACACACACACACACACACACAAACACATACCGGCTGTTAGTTTTTCCCAAAACATTGCATCTTGGCATTGAAAACGTTCTGAAATTTTATGTCTGAAGTCCCTGAGCATAAAAAAAAGAAAAAGAAAAAAGCTTAAATTCTTGCTCCAGATAAAACAGTTGAATGCACTTTCCAAGTAAAGCGCCTGTTTGCTTATCAAGTGGATTTTCTTCCTGAAGGGAGGAATCTCGGTCTAAGCTCAGAAATGCTCTTGTCAGAATCACGGGAATGTCTCCAATTAAAAGCATTACCCAGTAATTACATACTGTCTGGGCACAGCAGGCTCACTGAAGGCTAATTAAATATAAACGCTGCTCTATGTTCCTGAATTACACTTTAGGATGCTTCCTATATTCTCTGTGATTTTATGCTCATGTTTGCATTGGTGCAACATGACATAATAAGTATTTGGTGTTTGAACTGTTACACTTTTTTTTTTTTTTTAAGTTTGGATAGACCCTAATATTTAAATGCATTCACTGCATTAAAGGGGCTATAACTGATTGCTGCCATTTTGCTAAATTCAGCCAGACCACATGGCATCTCTCTAAAGCCACGCCCATGCAAAAATGATTGGCAGACAGAGAGCCTTTCTGATTGGCCTTGTGTTTCATTGGTGTCACAGAGGTGGCTGAGGTTTTATTAGGGTCTATTTTACTGATAGCTGTCAAACTGAAGAGGCGTTTTATGTGGTATTAATATGTAATAAGTGTAATAAATATAAATGCATTTATTGATGCAAAAACTCTAAGTATTATATCAACCCAAACAAAGAATTAAGAAATTCTATACATTGAGATTTAATTAGTTAACACTAGTTAATGCATAAACTAACAATAATGTTAATATTAATGTTAATATTTGTTGGTAGTTTATTATACTGAATTGATTAACATTAATGCATTTAACTTTATTGTAAAGTGTTTATGAAATATTCAAATTTGTATGTTTCGAGTTGTTCATACTGTGCGTGTGTGTGTGTTTGAGACAGAACTACTTTACATAAATGCTATGAATGCTAATGAAATCAGTTTGTGCCCTAATCTATTTGTTATTATAAATCTTTCATTTGTCAACTCTGTCTGGACCATTTCAACTGCAGATTGCATTGATTTTCTTGGACACAGAGGAATTTTATTTGTCAGCTGAAATAGTTTTGTGCGATTCGTGACTGGGTTGATCTTTAGCATTGCAGGCCCTTGATTCAGAGAGTGATATTTCAAACAGGTTCAGCGTAATTGAATTCATTAGGAACTTCATCAAGTGTATTCCCCAGCGAAGATGAGCGAGCCCTTCTGCTGTATTATCTCCAAGATCCATCTTTAATTGTATTACCATTCACAACTCCATTATTCTGCTCTTTGATGTTCTGCAGACAAAAAACACAATGATGAGGATTTCCTATTTACCGCTGCACCTTCCGTCAGATTACAAGACTGGAAAAGGCGTCCTTTGATATGTGCAGAGCTCTGTATGGGAAAGATGCACGTCTGTGAGTATGAGTCACAGAAGAGTTCAGATGAAAACATAAAAAGAACAAAAAACCTGAGAAACCGACAGAGATGTTTACATTTAATGTACAAGATTAATTTTATATCACATATATATCATTATTTAGTTATTTTTGTGTGAAATTCAATAATGAAAACTTTATTTATTAAATTACAATGTGTTACTGGCTATTTTTGGATGATCCAATGAAATACTTGATTATTTCCCTTTTTATTTGGAACAAGATTGACACAAACTAAAATATCAGATTATAACAAATGAAAAAGGCTTCATATGAAACACTTTCTGATTCACTTTCCATCTTCTGCTCTCATTCGTCTAGGGTCATTTTGATAGGCCCAGCATTCAGAAGAAGAGTTTGTCAAAAGTAAAGTCCTCTTAGGTCTGGTGGTGAGGCTTGTGGCCTCATGTGGCCAAAAAACTGCTTAAAGACACAGAAGTGGAAAAGCTGAGAGAGCACAGACTGGGTTTGGAGTGATGACAATAGAGGTTTAAAAAATCAATTACTGGACGTCCGAGGGGAACTAAGAGACTAAAGTGGAAATTATTTCTGATCCAGCTTTGGAATGATTCGCTCATCCCTTGTGGCTTTGTGTTTTTTTTTGTGCATATTTTAGCACACCGTACAATAAACGCCACCCTACACAAAGTAACGGAGTTAGTTTAGTTTAGAGAGCTGGAAGACATTTTAACATTTACCTTTATTTTTGTAACAAGGCGGAACTCAGGGTAGGATCCATTTGCAAGCTTTATTAAAACAGAGTTCGTAAGGCAGTGGTAGAACAACAGCAAACAGGTATGGCAGAGAGTAGGCAGAATCGTAGTCGAGGTACAGGCAATGGGTCAGGGCTGGCAGGTAACAATTGTAAGTCCAATAAACAATACACAGTCCAAGGGCAGGCAGCAGAGAATCGTAAACGAAGATCAAACAGGTTCGATAACAGGCAGTATACAAGACCTCGCAACGTGCGTGAGGATGTGAATGGTTTAAATAGTCCAGATAATGTGCTGCAGCTGGGTGTGGTGATTACTGATTGGTGGAGTGAGTGCAGGTGATTGGCAGAGAGGATTATGGGAATTGGAGTCCTGGAATGACTGGAACTGTGACAATTTTATATATTCCATTCATTTATTCATTCAAGTTTAATATTTATAAATATTTAAAACTATAATATATTTTACATATTATTTATTTTTTATATAGTCCATATTTTTTTATATAATTTGTTGATTTTGATGTATTTCGATATTTATATATTTGGTCAAACTTTAGTTTAGGGTCCAATTCTCACTAACTAACTATTAACTACGACTTTTTCCTCATTAAACACCTAATTACTGCTTATTATTAGTTAGCAAGGTAGTTGTTAAGTTTAGATATTTAGGTTTAGGATTAAGTTATGTAGAATATGGTCATGCAGAATAAGGCATTAATAAGAGCTTTATAAGTACTAATAAACAGCCAATATCCTAGTAATATGCATGCTAATAAGCAACTTGTTAATACTGAGAATTGGACCCTAAACTAAAGTTTTACCATATATTTACAGTTTAAAGTTTATTTCTTCGAAATTGTCCTTTTGTGTTCCACAGAAAAAAATAATAATAATGTCATACCGATTTGGAACATCATATGAAATATTTAATTTCATTATTGGGTGAGCTACCATTCAAAAGATTTTGATCAGTAAGATTTTGTTGTTGTTGTTGTTTGTTTTGTTTTTTTTGGATCAGCAAGGATACATTAAATAAATTGATCAAAAGGGACAGTGCACAGTACTTCATATTTTTGTGGAAACCATATATTTTACTATACTCCTGGAAAAAAAAAAAAAAGGGCTGACCCAAAAATGACAAAATATTTAGTGGTCTTTTAATGGTCTTAATCATTTTAATCACAAATCACTGGTCAGGAAATTAGCAAGACTTGCACAGATACTGTAGATAAAGTAAATTAGCATAGAATAGCCTTCCCCATTGCTTTCTTTAACCTCTTAACAATCACAATCCCATTGTCGGGACGCCTCCCAGCCAGAGGGCCCACATGGTTGAAAATGAACACTGTTCAGAGTGCACACTACAGGCTATAAATGTAACACTGAATCAATGTTGGAGTTAATGAGATTAAGAAATTAAGTAATTAATTAAGTGATGATTGAGCATTATTGAAGATAGCTGCTTTAACAAGCAGAATGAACAAAGGAAAGAGAAACAACAAGAACAGAAAAAATCAAAACACTAGAACTTGAACTGACTTCAGCCACAGATAAAAGAAGACATTAAATCTCTCAAGATCTCAGCAGAGGAGAATTAAACAACTCCATAAACAGAAGCTCTTATTGAGAATTAAGAGAGAGTTTTTTTGTTTTTGATGTTTTATTGACATTTGTTTGGGTTTTTTCTGTCACCATAATGGTGATCAATGTTTTCTTTAGTTGGGTAGTTTGACTTGTCTTTGTAATGTTAGAGTTTCTCTGGCTGCTGTAACCGAGTTAGTTATAGCAAGAAAAACAAGAGAAAACACAATCTGCTGTGCTGGCTTCATGATAAGAATATAATCATTGTGCAGTGGCTTAATTCACTGATCTTATGACTGAGTTTAATATGAGCAATATTACTAACTTTGTTTTATTGTGATTCGTGTAAAGATCCAGCAGTTTTATCAGAAAATCTGAATGAGTTTTAAAACAGATTGTCACTAAGCACTTTTAACTACGGTGAGATTTATTTACAAACATACATCAAGAATCAGCCTATGAATCTCAACAATGGTGACATGCTTAATGCTTAAGCCACTACATGACACTTATATTCTAATCATAAAGCAGCTGATCACATTTTCTTGTCATTATTGCCATAACAGCTACAACAGCTACAGAAAAAATAACACTAAAAAAGTCAAGAGTAAAACTGCCTAACTAAAGCAAAGACTGACCTCGATCATGGTGACATCAAACAAAACTATTATTTTCAACAAATCAACATCTAAACCTCTGGTAATTCTCAATAACAACTTTTGTAGATGTATGTCAAAAAAATAAAGTCAGTCTGGTTAGTAATAAGTGAAGCTGGTAATGCTGTTTGTGGAGTTGTTTGATCAGATCTTCAGAGATTTAATGTCTTTTATCTTCAGTTGATTTCATCGAAGGCTGTGGCTGAAGTCGTAGTTCTTGTTGTTCCTCTGTCCTTCAGTGATTCTGCTCGTTATCACCTAATTATCTCATTAACTCCAACACTGATTCAGTGTTACAGTTAATAGCCTGTAGCGTTCACACTGAGTAGTGTTCATTTCATCTGGGCTAAACCATGTGCTAAACATTGGTGTGCTGGCTGGGAGGCGTCCGGCCAGCGGGACTGTGACAGTTAAGGGGTTAAAGGGTTAGTTCACTCAAAAATGAAATTTCTGTCATTAATTACTCTCCCTCATGTCGTTCCACACCTGTAAGACCTTCGTTCATCTTCAGAACACAAATTAAGATAGAAATTAAGAAATTAAGATCCACACATAGGCAGCAATGTCATTGCACCTTTTGACAAAATGTATTCTCGTCGCTTCATTACATTAAGGTTGAACCACTGCGGTCACGTCGACTATTTTAACAATGTCTTTAGTACCTTTCTGGACCTCAAAATGTGCAATGACGTTGCTGCCTATGTGTGGATCAGAAACCCTCAGATTTCATCAAAAATATCCTAATTTGTGTTCTGAAGATGATTGAAAGTTTTACGGGTGTGAAACGACATGAGGGTGAGTAATTAATGACAGAGCTTTCATTTTTGGGTGAACTAACCCTTTAGATGTTTAAGCCGTGTGGGTAAACTTACAGACGACCTTTTATAGGAAGAAGAGTCAGTGTAGTTCCACTCAATGTTAATGGCTTCAAACAGTTCATAGTTGAAAAATGTTTGAGTTCAATGTGAAACAAAATATTCACTATCTGGACTCTGACCAGCCAAAAGCATGATCCTGATGGACTTGTTCTCAAGCCACTTCTTGGTTGTCTTTGTACTTTGGCCAGAATAACATCTGATCATTCTTATTTAGATGGCAAGCAGGCCATTCTGCAATATTCTCCTGTACTCCAAAGCATTAAATTCTTTTCACAGTGAAGTGGCTCACCAATACCAGCAGCTAAAAAGGCTCCCCACACAATGACAGCTCTTCCTCCATGCTTCACTGTGCTAGAGATGCATTTATTATTATATTTCTTAGCAGATTTTCGATGACGGCTCTGGAGCATCGCCGTGTTTCACACAACTTCCCATACTCTGCCAAAAACTTCATTGTGTTTTTGATGTTGTTCTGAGACAGCTTTTTAAGTAGTGCATTTGCTTAAATTTTGCCAATTTCCTGACCAATAATTGTGTATATTATATATATATATATATATATATATATATATATATATATATATATATATATATATATAGGTTTCCACAAACATAAGAAGCAGCACAACTATTGTCAACATTGATAATAATAAGAAATGTTTTTTGAGCAGCATGTCAGCATATTAGAATGATTTCTGAAGGATCATGTGACACTGAAGACTGGAGTAATGATGCTGAAAATTCAGCTATTTAAAATATATTTTTTTTTAAAAAAGGTTATTTTAAATTAATAATATTTGACAATATTATTGGTTTACTGTATTTTGAATGCAGCATTGGTGAGACTTCTTTCAATAACACTGAAAAATCTTACCAGCCCCAAACTTTTGAACGGTAGTGTATTAGCAGCATCACATACAACAACAGCCTCAGGAAGTGTGTGTTTATGCGTGCGAGTGTTATCATCTCAAATGAGCAGCAGTACTCACAGCAGTGCAGTCATGTCAGTAAAGCTGAATTGGATGTAACATAAGTCATTAATCAAACTGAGCGAGGCAAATAGAGGAGGGATGTGAAGCTGAAATGATTAAATGGCTCTCCATAAGGTAAGCGTCTCAGCAGAAAGACTGCAGCGTGACACGTGCTCTGGCACATTCCTCGCAGGCTGCCCGAGACCGGAGTAATCAAACCCACATGAAGTTCTTCATCAGTGTCAATGTTTCTCATCGCAGTCTAAATCTCCTTCTCATCTTCTCCGCTTTTCTGTCTCTTCTAATTACGTTTCTTTTCCACAACAACTTCCAAAAACTTGTTTTCATCCAGTCTGCTGAGTAGCAAACACAGGGAAGCGTTTTTTTGGCTCATGGGGTGTGTGAGTCCCTTTTATGTTCTTCCGATCCTGTGTTATTTTCCCTGAAGCACAAAATTACATACATACTAGGTGGATTGCAAACTGAGAAACACTGCTTTTAACTGTTTCAATTCCCATTATGACCTCAACATACAAAAAGCATCAAATTCCTCTCAAACCTTCATAGTCATAAATACAGTCTACAGGCAAAATATGATATGATATATATTTAACATCCTTTTGCTTGTAGACAGCATATAAACCCATCAGGCATAACATTATGAGCACTGACAGGTGAAGTGAATAACACTGATTATCTCTTCATCACGGCACCTGTAAGTGGATGGGATATATTAGGCAGCAAGTGAACATTTTGTCCTCAAAATTGATGTGTTAGAAGCAAGAAAAATGGGCAAGCGTAAGGATTTGAGTGAGTTTGACAAGGACCAAATTGTGATGGCCAGAAGACTGGGTCAGAGCATCTCCAAAACTGCAGCTCTTGTGGGGTGTTCCCGGTCTGCAGTGGTCAGTATCTATCAAAAGTGGTCCAAGGAAGGAACAGTGGTGAACCGGCGACAGGGTCATGGGCGGCCGAGGCTCATTGATGCATGTGGGGAGCGAAGGCTGGGCGTGTGGTCCGATCCAACAGACGAGCTACTGTAGCTCAAATTGCTCTCAAGAAGTTAATGCTGGTTCTGATAGAAAGGTGTCAGAATACACAGTGCATCAGTTTGTTGCGTATGGAGCCGCATAGACGCAGACTAGTCAGGGTGCCCATGCTGACCCCTGTTCACCGCTGAAAGACCCAACAGTGAGCGTCAGAACTGGACCATGGAGCAATGGAAGAAGGTGGCCTGGTCTGATGAATCACGTTTTCTTTTACATCACGTGGATCGCTGGGTGCGTGTGCGTCACTTACTTGGGGAACACATGGCACCAGGATGCACTATGGAAAGAAGGCAAGCCGGCAGAGGCAGTGTGATGCTTTGGGCAATGTTCTGCTGGGAAACCTCATGTCCTGCCATCCATGTGGATGTTACTTTGACACATACCACCTACCTAAGCATTGTTGCAGACCATGTACACCCTTTCATGGAAATGGTATTCCCTGGTGGCTGTGGCCTCTTTCAGCAGGATAGCACGCTAATGCATTATGTATTTTATATATATATATATATATATATATATATATATATATATATATATATACAGTACAGTCCAAAAGTTTGGAACCACTAAGATTTTTAATGTTTTTAAAAGAAGTTTCGTCTGCTCACCAAGGCTACATTTATTTAATTAAAAATACAGTAAAAACAGTAATATTGTGAAATATTATTACAATTTAAAATAACTGTTTTCTATTTGAATATATTTCACAAAGTAATTTATTCCTGTGATGCAAAGCTGAATTTTCAGCATCATTACTCCAGTCTTCAGTGTCACATGATCCTTCAGAAATCATTCTAATATGCTGATCTGCTGCTCAAGAAACATTTAATGTGTACAATTGTACAAAATATTTGATGAATAGAAAGTTCAAAAGAACAGTGTTTATCTGAAATCTAATCTTTGTAACATTATAATGTCTTTACTGCCACTTTTGATTGATTTAATGCATCCTTGCTGAATAAAAGTATTCATTTCTTTAATTTCTTTTCAAAAAATAAAAATAAAAATTCTTACTGACCCCAAACTTTTGAACGGTAGTGTATAATGCTACAGAAGCTTTGTATTTCAGATAAATGCTGTTCTTTTGACTTTCTATTCATCAAGGAATCCTGAAAAAAAAAGTACACAACTGTTTTCAACATTGAAAATAATCATAAATGTTTATTGAGCAGCAAATCAGCATATTAGAATGATTTCTGAAGGATCATGTGACACTGAAGACTGGAGTAACGATGCTGAAAATTCAGCAGCATCACAGGAATAAATTACTTGTGAATATATTCAAATAGAAAACAGTTATTTTAAATTGTAATAATATTTCACAATATTACTGTTTTTACTGTATTTTTAATTAAATAAATGTAGCCTTGGTGAGCAGACGAAACTTCTTTTAAAAACATTAAAAATCTTAGTGGTTCCAAACTTTTGGACTGTACTGTATCTTAAATGAGATATTATGTATAATATTTGAGAACATTTTTACTTATTTTAGACATTTTAAACTTTTTAAAATGTTCAGTTTTCTCCATCCTCCTTTCAGGCAGCAATTTAAAAAAATAAATAAATTTAAAACAAAAAACAATCTACTCTGGAGTGGGTCTCATGCATTTTTCATCAGCAGCATAGCAAAAACTTTTCCGGCACTTCATGACCTCCTCGCTCTCACACCTACATGCAGTCTTTATCGTCAAATCAACAGGATTGATTCACGTGGGTTTAATGGATTTTTCCTGGCTTTGAACATGGATACATATTAAATAATTTAGCTCGAAGAGCAAATGAGACTGTATGTGTGTATGTGCATGTGTACAATGCTTTTGTTTAAAGATCCAGTGTGTTGCCCTTCTCCTGAATGATAACACTTGAGAATCGTAATATAGTAGACTACATGATGGAGATAACCCTTATTATAGTGGTTACACCACTTACACTGGTGGCCATTAAGTGAACTGCAGCCAGTGACTTATTGCTCGTGCTTGCACTTGTGCACACACGATGTACAAGAGACTGAATGTAAATTATTTTAATGAATATGTAGGTAAATATGTGCTGTGCGCTTTCCTCTCATTAAAAAAAATAACAGTGGTGAGAAAACAGCAGTTAAAGGGTTAGTTCACACAAAAATTTGAATTTCATGTGACTATAGTGGTTCAACCTTAATGTTATGAAGCGACAAGAATATTTTTTGTGTGCCAAAACCCCCCCAAAAATGTTCAGTAATATCAAGTGATGGGCGATTTCAAAACACTGAAGCTTTACAAATCTTTTGTTTTGAATCAGTGGATCAGAGTGTGTATCAAAGTCATGTGATTTCAGTAAACAAGCTTCGTTTCGTCATAAGCGTTTCGAAAATTTCAATGGTTCACGTGACTTTGGCAGTTTGATACATGCTCCAAACCACTGATTTGAAACAAAAGATTCGTAAGATTCGATACCTTTCTGGGTGTTTGAAAGTGTTAAAGGTGCCGTAGAACGTCTTTTTAAAAGATGTAATATAAGTCTAAGGTGTCCCCTGAATGTGTCTGTGAAGTTTCAGCTCAAAATACCCCATAGATTTTTTTTTATTAATTTTTTTAACTGCCTATTTTGGGGCATCATTAAATATGAGCCGATTTAGGCTGCGGCCCCTTTAAATGCTCACGCTCTCCGCCCACGGAGCTTGCACTTGCCTTAAACAGCATAAACAAAGTTCACACAGCTAATATAACCCTCAAAATGGATCTTTACAAAGTGTTAGTCATGCAGCATATCTAATCGCGTAAGTATGGTATTTATTTGGATGTTTACATTTGATTCTGAATGAGTTTGATAGTGCTCCGTGGCTAAAGCTAACATTACACACTGTTGGAGAGATTTATAAAGAATGAAGTTGTGTTTGTGAATTATACAGACTGCAAGTGTTTAAGAAATAAAAATAACGACAGTCTTGTCTCCATGAATACAGTACGAAACGATGGTAACTTTAACTACATTTAAAGGTACAATATGTAAAATTTTTGCAGTAAAATATCCAAAAACCACTAGGCTAGTGTTATATATTTTGTCCAGCTGATTACTAACAATATCTCTAATGTTTTCAACTACTTGTAAATCATGAGAAAATTCCCATTCTAAACAGTGACACGGGGCAGTGCAGTCGCCTGTCAATGACGTCAGTTACCCTTTGTTACCGCCTTTACTGATGTAGAAACCACATGACAACAGTGCCGTGGACAAATGCGGAAGTAGTGTCTAGCGTCCAGCAAACCACTAGCTTGCTTCAAGCAGTTCCTTATTCTTGCACGTTATATGGTGGATTGTGTTACTTATTTATGGAACATAATTACTGTTTACCATCTGCCACTGGTTCTGTCGACAAGGA
This sequence comes from Culter alburnus, assembly GCA_028476615.1. NCBI lineage: Eukaryota > Metazoa > Chordata > Actinopteri > Cypriniformes > Xenocyprididae > Culter > Culter alburnus. Next base: position 590,817 of record JAOTNS010002155.1, on the reverse strand, counting down.
CAGCTCCCGTAAACTCATGACCGGAAAAGCGGAAGCGGCGCCGGCGACTGTGTCATAATAAAAGTCCCGCTGCTCGTGAGGCGTGTGTTGATCAATCGCTCCAGCTTCCTCGTTCAGCTCCACAACACTCGGTCCTGCTCTGCTTCATACTACAGTAACGTTAATAATCGCATCCACGAACATGAGTTCTTCCAGACTCCAATCCCTATTCTTTTGCACCGTCCGTTGAGATGGAGACCACATGTCCCAAGTTTCCGCTCTAAAACTTGGCGTCATCAAACTACGCCTTTGTTTTGAATAGGCTTCTAGCGACCTCTAGCGGAAAAAAATATCACAAATTGTACCTTTAACAGTACATTAGCAACATGCTAATGAAACATTTAGAAAGACAATTTACAATATCACTAAAAATATCATGATATCATGGATCATGTCAGTTATTATTGCTCCATCTGCCATTTTTCGCTATATTCCTTGCTTGCTTACCTAGTCTGATGATTCAGCTGTGCACAGATCCAGATGTTAATACTGGCTGCCCTTGTCTAATGCTTGAACATGGGCTGGCATATGCAAATATTGGGGGCGTACATATTAATGATCCCGACTGTTACGCAACAGTCTGTGTTATGTTGAGATTCGCCTGTTCTTCAGAGGTCTTTTAAACAAATGAGATTTACATAAGAAGGAGGAAACAATGGAGTTTAAGACTCACTGTATGTCATTTCCATGTACTGAACTCTTGTTATTTAACTATGCCAAGATAAATTCAATTTTTAATTCTAGGGCACCTTTAATTATCTTGCTGTCAATGGAGGCCTCACTGAGCCATCAGATTTTATCAAAAATATCTTAATTTGTGTTTCGAAGATGAACAAAGGTCTTACAGGTGTGGAATGACATGAGAGTGATTAATGACATAATTTTCATTTTTGTGTGAACTAACCCTTTAATAAAGCATCTGATCATATAGTGATGTGGATAGGTTTGCACAAGTTCTGCAATTCACGACAATATGTTGACATATGACATAATTCAAATTACTATTATGATAGTTTAATTATAAAGTATAGACTATACAGATCTGACTGTGAAACTATAATTTGAATCAATCACTTTTCTTTGCATGACACATTTACATTACGGTATAGAATGGCTCTTTTGGCTTTATCCTGAAGAACATTGTATAAGCATTCATTTCATGTGTCATAGAACAGAAGAACGTCTCTCAGGAGCATGTGTAGACGTCACATTCTTTTGATTTTCCCAGCAAAAATGACCCGAGTCATAAACATAAAAATAAGTCTACAAGCTGTGCACACATTGGAAATAAAAAGATGATTAATACATGAAAATTCTTACATATAGCCTCTTTAAATGCAACCATACAGTGTTGTTGCTGCACTGATTTGATTTACTACAGCCTTATGAAAACACCCGTTTATGTGAATTAGCTAAAGTCCTTTAAAGCAGATATTGTCCTGCAGGCCACTGCCCTGATCAAACACACCTGAGCAAGCTAATCAAGGTCTTCACTAGAAAATAACAGGCAGGTGAGTTCGATCAGGGTTTGAGCTGAACTCGGCAGGGCAGTGGCCCTCCAGGACCGGATATGAGGAACCGTGCTTTAAAGGGACCGTTCACACTGAATTGTTCTGGGTGTGGCCTGCATGCAAAGCATGAACTTGAAGTTTGATGCTGTTTGTCCAAAAGGTGGCGCTATAATGGTAACAAAAATTTCAATGCATGGGACTACATGTGCTGTAAATGAATTGGCATGAATTGCATGACTGAGTATTAACCGGCTAAAGTATTTTTTTTTCTCTCTTTTTTTTTGGAGAATAAATTAAAAAAGTATATGCTATAATTGATGCTTGCAGCTATATTTATTCCTGCAAATCTGTTTGATGACTACACACTCCAGCTTTAAAGAGCTGAGCACGTTTTCAATAGGAGACTATTTAAATGGATAAAAAAACTCACATCATTTTTTCTCAACTGACTAAAGTTTAAGACTTTTTAAACTGAAATGAGTTCTCTCAAGTGTAGATTCATGTGCTTTTTCAAACAGGTCATGTAAAGCAAATCTTAATGGCATAAATGAGAAATACTCTCTGTCCTATATCCTGACAGACAAAAAATCTTTTTTGGCAGCACCTTAATGAAAAGTGTTAAAGGTGGATCACTTTTTTTTTAGTCTGCTACAAATGTCCCCATCCAAATATGATTAATCATGGCTCTTCCATATGCAGTGGAAAGCTATTATGGTTAGCAGTTACGGGGCATTTGCCAGCAGACCCAAACTGAATTTTGAGCAGGTGTGTGTGCTGTGTTTTGAATAATGCAGTGGAGACGGATGACAAACTCAGCGGCATTAGATTCCTGCTAAAATGAACAGAACAAATCTTCTGAAATGACACATCCTGTAAAATTACTGCCATCACATGGTTTTTTTAATCAATTTTCTCCCGTGCCAGAAAAAAATGTAAAAGATCTATCTATCTATCTATCTATCTATCTATCTATCTATCTATCTATCTATCTATCTATCGTCTGTCTGTCTGTCTGTCTGTCTATTGGTTTATTTATCTATCTGTCTGTCTATCTATCTATCTATCTATCTATCTATCTATCGTCTGTCTGTCTGTCTATTGGTTTATTTATCTATCTGTCTGTCTGTCTATCTATCTATCTATCTATCTATCTATCTATCTATCTATCTATTTTATCTATCTATCTATCTATCTATCTATCTATCTATCTATCTATCTCTGTCTATCTATCTATCTATCTATCTATCTATCTATCTGTCTGTCTGTCTGTCTGTCTGTCATCTATCGGTTACTTATCTATCTGTCTATCTATAATTGTCTATCATCTATCAATTCAAATCTATCTATCTATCGTCTGTCTGTCTGTCTGTCTGTCTGTCTATCTATCGGTTTACTTATCTATCTGTCTATCTATCATTGTCTATCCATCTATCAATTCAAATCTATCTATCTATCTATCGTCTGTCTTCTATAGGACTATCTATTGGTTTATCTATCTATCTATCTATCATCTATCTATTTGTCTCTATCTTCATATCTGTCTAGTCTATCTATCTCTCTATCTGTCTATCATTGTCTATCTATCGATCGTCTGTCTGTCTGTCTATCTATCGGTTTATCTATCTGTCTGTCTATCTATCTATCATTGTCTATCCATCTATCAATTCAAATCTATCTATCTATCTATCTATCTGTATGTCTATCTATCTATGGTTTCTATCTATCTATCTATCTATCTAGCATTGTCTATCTACTATCTACTATCTA